>CM077295.1:35666978-35684478 GCA_039654925.1 Anguilla pacifica | reverse complement strand
CCGCCCATTAAAACAGAAGCAGTTCCGCACTTCCTGCCCTAACCCCTACTCACTCAGACGACATGAAAGGCCTGCACCCCCCGCCCCCCTCCACACACACACACACACACACACACACACGCACCAGTCATCCATCTCTTTGGCTGGGCTCTCCTGCTGCTGAATGTACTGGCCCACCAGCCTCTACCAACCCCCACCAGCCTCTACCAGCCTCTACCAGCCCCCATCAGCCTCTACCAGCCTCCAGCAGCCTCTACCAGCCTCTAATTGGCTTTTGGCTGCATTATTTACACTTGTTTCTTTGTAGTGCGAATTTTACAAGTGGTCTACACTACTTGCGGATCTATGACTGCTAATACGGTAAGCAGTCCTGGATACGGTTAACGCATGAATAAATAATTAGCGCAGTATTCGACATCTGTACTGTGCGCGCAAAAATGAGCTTTAACAGCTAAACAAGGCTTTTGGGCTATTAGCCAGGAATCCTCAAGTCTTTGGCTCTGGCGAGCAGAATCACGCAGTTTGAACAAAACTGAGCTCTGGCTGACACTGGCCTGGTGGAACCAGCTAGCAGACAGAAGAACACTGCAAACCTTCTCCGGGCACAAAACCTCTACTGCACAATGGGAGCTATTTATAATGCATTAACGTCAACTAAACAAACCACCGCTCTCCCCTGAAATAAAAAGGAGGACAGGGATGTTTCAAAATGACATTTACTGTAACGTCCATTTAGACAACAGTGGAGGTCTTTTTTTTCCTTTTTTTTGTCCAAGCCGTTTTTAAATTTTAAAAACTTAAAACAAAAAAGAAAAATTAAGTGCGTTTTAAAATGAGTAAGGAAAAATGCACAAGTAGCAAACACCGATGGCAGTGTCTGTACAAGCACTATAATTAGGTGTTTGTATTATTAGCCACAGTTCTATAGCTCAGCTCTAGCAACTGGAAGCAAAACTGTGCAGACTGTAGACAAATATTTAATTCAGCCACAAATGTGTTCTATGTTCCTCAGTGCTACCGCCTCTACCTTCCACTCCGACCCCTGACCCCTGACCCCTGACCCCTGCGCTGCCTCAGAGGACCAACCACAGAGCAAAACTAAAGCAGCGGCGTGTCAAAGACGACTTCTCAGAGTCACGTTTTCAATGAAAGCCTCCACATCAGCCGAGCCTCCGCGTGACCCCTGACCCCTGAGCACCCCCCCGGGCCCCTCACCTGCGCGGGCCGCCCTCGTCGTAGGGCGGGATGATGACCACCTTGACGGTGACGGAGGTGCGCAGCAGGTCGATCATCTGCTCGTGGGAGAGCGTGACGGCCGCCACCTTGCAGATCTCCACCAGCCGGCTGCCCTGGCGGAGCCCCGCCTGCCAGGCGAAGCCGTACTCCTCCACCTCCGCCACCGTGCCGTCCAGGCGCACGTGGAAGCCCAGCTGCCCCAGCCCGTTCCGCCGCAGGGTCATATCCACCGTCTCGCAGCCCAGCGTCAGCGCCTGGGGGAGGCACACACACTTCATTCACTCAACCAACGCTCAGCCCCCGATCACAACCAAAGATACTATATTTACTCAACAGATATTCAGCTTCATATGCAAGTTCATCAGCATGACCAAAGATATTATATTTACTCAACAGATGTTCAACTCCATGCGCAAGTCCATCAGCATTACCAAAGATATTATATTTACTCGACAGATATTCAACTCCATATGCAAGTCCGTCAGCATTACTAAAGATATGACAAACTTCCCATCACAGTACCCTGCTCTCCCACTAGCGCATTGGCGCATTGCTCTTACCTTCAGCCGGGTCACCACCTCTCGCAGGTCCTGCGCGTAGCCCTCCGGCACCCTGACGGCGATGTGGTCGCCGCGCCCGTAGTAGATCTTGAGCGCAAGCCGCTCGGGCGTCCAGCCGATGATGTCGGCGCAGAAGCAGTTGAACACCACCTCCTTGCTGACGGTGTCCAGCAGCAGCACGTACTCCCCGGACACGGCCAGCACGCAGGCCAGCTCGGCCCCGCCCCCGCTGAAGTCCTGCGCCTGCACGCGCCAGGCCACCGCCCCGGCCGCGCCCAGCTCGGCGCCCTCCCGCGGCCGCGCCCGCTCCCGCTTCTTGGAGGCCAGCAGGATGAAGTTGTTGAGCTTGCCGGCCGAGTCCAGCGGCGTACCGCTGACGCAGTTCTCCGCCAGGTCGCGCAGGTACTCCTGCCGCGTGCGCGTCGCCATGGTGTGGAACTTCTCCGACTTGTGCGCCGCGTTCTCCGCGTTGATCACCTTGGCCAGCAGGAAGTCCCGGAACACGGCCGGGTCGCGGAAGGTGGCGCCGCTGGGGATGGGCGGGCCGAACGGGGGGACGTCCTTCATGCGGGTCACCGCCACGCTGGGAGGAGCGGGGAAACGGGGAAACGGTAAAACGCTCAGACCGCCGCCGGCTACACGACACCACCGCTGGCCTGTCAGCTGACACACATTCACAGCGTCTGACTGCATTATCATACCACACCGCGCTAATACTTTATTAGGGGGGCCCTACCTGTAGCAGGTGCTGTCGGAGCAGGGGCTGTGCACGCGCACGATGACGAAGACGTGCTGGAAGTGGGAGCGGATGTTCTGCGGGGTGAAGGGCAGCGCTCCCGGCTCCTGGAAGATGATGGTGACGATGTCGTTCCCGATGTGCCTCTTCCTCAGGAGCTGAGAGGAACAGGGGGAGAGAATGAGAGGGAGCGGCCGAGAGGGAGAGAGGGGAGTGAGGAAGACAGAAAGTGTGGTGAGAGAGAGACAGAGAGAGAGAGGGAGGGAGAAGGCAGGCTCGGCACAGATTAACACTCAATGTGACACTTCCCATAATATCCTTCCAACACCGGAGAAAATAGGTGCCGAGTGAGAGAGGGAGGGATAATAATAAGCATCATCATTTATAATATTATAAAGTTACTGTTTTGGCTTTTGTTAGCTACGAATTATCCTCACTGTACCGTCATAAATAAGAGTGTCTGCTAAGTGATTGTAATGTAATGTTATTGATTCTGCATGGCAGGAGTGACAAACTCCAGCACAGGAGGGGCGCAGCAGGGCTGTGCGCTGTGGCTTGTCCGGTGTCCCTCGCTGTGGCTGGACTGATGGTCAGTGATGATGTGGGTAACGTGCTGATCCTATTAAACTCTCTCCTTCCACAGCTACATCCCTTTCCCTTAAAAACAGCTTTCCACCTACAGAACCAGGCACCAGTGCAGATCAAGCATGCACAATCTGGTGTGTTTGTGGGGGTGTGTGTGTGTGGACAGGACAGAGACAACCTCATTAACAGAGAACTATAAATAATAGCACACGCACACACACACACACACACACACACACAGTCCTCGTCGCTGTCAGGCAGGGCTGTGCGCTGTGTCACCCGATGGTGGCGCACGCCCACCCTGCTGCAGTGTGAAACCATTCATTACATAAGAGAGCGAAACACACACCCGCTCAGCCACTCTGCAACGCTGCCCACACATTTCACTCTGTCACACACACACACGCACGCATGTACATGCACACACGCCCACCCTCTCTAACACACACACACACACACACGCACACGCACGCACATGCACACACGCCCACCCTCTCTAACACACACACACACGCACACGCACACGCACGCACATGCACACACGCCCACCCTCTCTAACACACACACACACACACACACACACACACACGCACACGCACGCACGCACGCACATGCACACACGCCCACCCTCTCTGACACACACACAGCCTCCCTAACATTGCCAGGCACACATATGCTCTCTCCCTCACACAAACACAAACACACTGTCTCTAAGACATGCACGCACGCACGCACGCACGCACGCACGCACGCACGCACGCACACACACACACGCACACACACACCCTCTCTTTAAGACACACAGGCACACATACACGTGCACACTGCCTGCATTCTCCTCTGAACAACTGAATCAGGAAATCTGTGTCTGTGATGAGAAACACTGCCACCAAGAGGCCAGATTGAAGAACAGAATATTTGGGGAGATTTTACAGTTTATGGCAAGTTGGAGTCACTTGGTGGAGTCAGAGTGCTTTGAAACTGACAGAAACATGGGTCTGGAAAAGAACTGAGCACGCTCAGTAGATCTGGTGTTTATACAGTATAAAGCCCTTGCAGCATGCTGTTACCACATGAACACACTGGCACAGCAACAGTAAGGCACAGCTCAAAAGAGCAAAATAACCACATAAACACGCTGATGCACACAGAACAACACATCGGTGCATTCACACACGGCTCATAAGAACAAAAAAGCAGCATGGATACAAACACAGTCACAAAACAACCTTACTGACACATCCATACACAGATACACAGACAAATGCACGCACACATATGCATACACACACACACACACAAACACACACACACACACATAAACACGCACACATACACTCACTCACACACACACACAAACACACTCACACACACACAAGCGCACGCACACACACTCTCAGGGATGGGCTGGGAGGCGGTTCTATTTGCAGGCGTGAGGATATAAAAAACAGCAAACAGAGAGACTAAGACACGCCCCGCTTTGATCTGGGCATGAGAGGAGAAAAACGCGTGAGAGAGCGGGAAAGAGAGAGGGAGAGAGGGGAACAGCTATATTCACAGCTGACAAAGATGGCCTGAAAACTTCATGTGACAGGAGGAACACCAAGCAGAGAGAGAGAGAGAGAGAGAGACAGAGACAGAGAGAACAAAGAGGGAGAGAGAGACAGAGAGAACAAGGAGGGAAAGAGACAAAGAAAGAGAGGGAGAGAGGCACTGATAACACAGGGAGCTAGTCAGTGACCTGACACAAACATTACAATAACAGGAGCTGACAAACTTCCCTGTGATTTATTTCAAAGTGGGACAGCTTCTTGCGCTGCTTTTCAGTCTTCCTGCACCGTGGGGTCACATAAAGACAACATACGACATGGGGAATGCTGGCCTGTGCGTCTGTCTGTCCGTCTGTCTGTGCGTCTGTCTGTGCGTCTGTCTGTTCCCGGCGGTGCGTACCTGCTGGGGGTTGCTGGGCATGTAGGGCAGCATGGTGGAGACGTGGAACATCACCTCGTAGTTCTGGTACGTGGTGTACAGGGAGTGTGTGCCAGTGGAGTCCGCTGCAGACACACACGCACACACACACACAATCAAAAAGTTTAACTGGAAAATATGTGAACTAATCACATCTATGTAGAATATATTGTAAAATCACACATCACAAAATATGAGATGATGCCTCGTAGTGACTATAAGGGTAAGGGGGTGTGGTTGTCTTAGTGACTGTAGGGGTAAGGGGTTGTGGTTGTCTTCGTGACCGTAGGGGTAAGGGGGTGTGGTTGTCTTAGTGACTGTAGGGGTAAGGG
Source organism: Anguilla pacifica (assembly GCA_039654925.1). Classification (NCBI taxonomy): domain Eukaryota; kingdom Metazoa; phylum Chordata; class Actinopteri; order Anguilliformes; family Anguillidae; genus Anguilla; species Anguilla pacifica. The sequence goes on along the minus strand of CM077295.1, from coordinate 35,679,061 downwards.
GATGTGGCTGTCTTAGTAACTGTAGGGGTAAGGGGGTGTGGTTGTCTTAGTGACTGTAGGGGTAAGGGGGTGTGGTTGTCTTAGTGACTGTAGGGGTAAGGGGGTGTGGTTGTCTTAGTGAATGTAGGGGTAAGGGGGTGTGGTTGTCTTAGTGACTGGCGGGGTAAGAGGGTGTGGCTGCCTTAGTAACTGTAGGGGTAAGGGGGTGTGGTTGTCTTGGTAACTGGCGGGGTAAGGGGGTGTGGTTGTCTTAGTGACTGGCGGGGTAAGGGGGTGTGGTTGTCTTAGTGACTGGCGGGGTAAGGGGATGTGGTTGTCTTAGTGACTGGCGGGGTAAGAGGGTGTGGCTGCCTTAGTAACTGTAGGGGTAAGGGGGTGTGGTTGTCTTGGTAACTGGCGGGGTAAGGGGGTGTGGTTGTCTTAGTGACTGGCGGGGTAAGGGGGTGTGGTTGTCTTAGTGACTGGCGGGGTAAGGGGGTGTGGTTGTCTTAGTGACTGGCGGGGTAAGGGGGTGTGGTTGTCTTGGTAACTGGCGGGGTAAGGGGTGTCTTACTCTTAGTGTCCAGCTGGGCGGCGTACTTGGTGAAGCCCCGCAGGCACACCTGCTCCCCCAGCAGCTCCAGGAAGTCACGGAAGGCGGGCGTGGCCTCCTCGTTATTGTACATCTCCTCCTCCGTGCTCTGCCCCGCCCGACACAGCAGGATGCCCACCTTGTGCTTCTGACTCAGCTGCAGGAGAGAGGGAGGAAGGGGAAGAGGGGGGAGGGGGAGAATTATTACCATTTCTTTCATTAACATCCATCTGCGCTCAATATTATTTTTCCGGTTATTGATAGTGCATAAGTATGCAATACCCATTACACACTGAAAAGAACACCACTCATTCTGTATTGCAGTACAGCTGATTAGACTTTAAATTGGGAAGGGCAGAGGAAGGGGGGAGAGAGGAGGAAAGAAAGAGAGAGGGAGGGAAAGGAAGACAAAAGGATGACTGTGCACAAGGCTGCTGTGTCCACACGCAGACAGTGTGCTAAAGAAGACTTTAAAGTGCATTCATACTATATCCTTTATGTTACTATAAATAAGTAAACAAAGTATACTTGTATACATTTATGTGCATGTCCACAATCATACACAGATCAGAGTAGGGATTTAGGACAAAATTAAACACGTTATAATTTTTCTAAATGTCTTTCTTATTTAGTTCATCCAATTTGTAATGCTATAGCAGTTGTTTAAAGAATTCCCTTAGCTAAGCAACTCCTCTGAAGAGTTACACTAGTGAGTAAGACTGGAGCGCTCAACACAGAGTAGCAAGTATGTGTGGAGTGCTCCAGTTTTTGCTCCAGTACTCTCCCCCTTGGGACAGGTTTCCTGGGTAAAGAATTCTGCAGTGATCAGGGTAGCTGGGCTTTCCCTCCTGTGCAGCCATGTGCTGTTTATTTCTCTTCGAGCTCTTTAAAGGCAGATAAACACAGTGCTGCTGCGGGTGACCTTTGACCTGTGGCCCGGTGACCCGCTGGCTTTGCGGCGCGCCTCACCCCCTGCTCGTCCAGCTTGAGCAGCTGCTCGGCGACCTTGGGCACGGGGAGCGCCAGCCGCAGGCAGCCCACGCTCAGCTCCGGCACCACGTGCTCCAGCACCTCCTTCAGCGGCAGCCCCCGCACCACGCCGTGCCGCGCCGTGGAGGGCACCGCGTCCTCCAGGAGGGACCCCCGCAGCGTCACCAGCTGGAGCGCAGAGGGACAGGGTCAGTCACGCGGTTACAATCAGGACCCGGTCAATTCAGTCACACGATTACAATCAGGACCCGGTCAATTCAGCCACACGGTTACAATCAGGACCCGGTCAATTCAGCCACACGGTTACAATCAGGACCCGGTCAATTCAGTCACACGGTTACAATCAGGACCCGGTCAATTCAATCACACGATTACAATCAGGACCCGGTCAATTCAGTCACACGATTACAATCAGGACCCGGTCAATTCAGTCACAAGATTACAATCAGGACCCGGTCAATTCAGCCACACGGTTACAATCAGGACCCGGTCAATTCAGCCACACGGTTACAATCAGGACCCGGTCAATTCAGCCACACGGTTACAATCAGGACCGGGTCAATTCAGTCACACGATTACAATCAGGACCCGGTCAATTCAGTTACACGATTACAATCAGGACCCGGTCAATTCAGTTGCACGGCTACAATCAGGACCCGGTCAATTCAGTTGTACAAACAGAACTCAGTCAGTGTGGTCATGCAATATCAGAGGATTGGATCAGAATGGCCATGTGACAACAAGAGAGAGCGTGCTGGTATAGTCACATGACTGATCACCAGACAAACCAGCCAGTACGTGGTTAGTGCAGTCTTGAGATTGACAACTGAGGATCAATGTGTTTTGAGTCTTACACAGACACAGACAGAATGACAGACAGAATGACAGACTGCACATGGTTCATACCTTCAGTCGCACACTTCTTGACAAGAGAGAGAGCAAAAAGAGTGCATTGACAGCTGGAAACTAGAGTTGAACTAAGGGGTGGGAGAATTTACTGCAGTCTAAACTGAAAAACTGACAGAGGGATAGAATAGCTCAATTCTGTCTACAATGACAGAATAAATAAAATGAAAAAATAGAGGGGGTTCAGTGTGTATACTAACAGACAAACTTTACATTCGCAAAGACACTTCAGGAAAACTACTCCATACAGGACCCACTCAGGCTCAGAAGTTAAAGGTGGTTTCCGTGAAAGTGGTCAGAGCATGCCAAGATATCCAGCGCCCTAACATCCTGCGCAGGGCTCAGGACCTATAGACGGCAGCAGGCTGACACAGAGTGTGTGAGTGTGTGTGTGTGTGTGTGTGTGTGCTTCTGTTCCTAATCTAAAGCCCTTTCAGACTGTTTTGAGAAAGAAAGCTTCAGATCTCCACTCAGAGAAGCTCTGGGGATAATTTCCCAGCTGTGCTTTCCTGAGCATAAGACCGTACTACTAACAAACTCCAAATACCGGGAGCCACATCGAGCTGCGCCGCGGCGGGCCAATTTACCCACTAGCCTGTCCCAAGCCCAGAGCCATACGTGCTAACGCCACCGTATCATACAGAGCGCAGTCAAGACTTCACACAAGCTCAAAGCCAGCCTGAGTACATTAGTGCCCACGGTAACATGACAATATTAGCCTGAATATTTCAGAATTTAGAACATGAGACGATCACACAGACGGGTCATTTCGAACGAAACATGACAGATGAGGTGGGGAAAACCTGGGAAAAACCTGACACGACTTTAGGGAGTAATGATATGGTCAAAATGCCGTAAGACCGCACCATTAATCTGATGTTGCGTGAACGCCCCCCTTCAGATCGCGTGCCTCACTGCACAGTAACAAATTCACTGAAATTACAGGCCATTTCATCTGAACAGTGCAGCAACTGCCAGAGAGAGGAAGCTCAATGCTCTGACTCACACAAGCATATCAGTCGTGTTTTGAATTCTTGTCATGCCTGTTAAATGACCTGATTATGATGTGACTAGTCACACGGCTATGGGTGAGTAAGCCCGTGTAGCCCTGCAGTACACCCATCCCTCAGCAGCCTAGCCAGCCTCGATCACAATGGTGCCGGTTACTGCAAAAAGCAACCCAGGCCAGCTGTTGCCGGGATACTCGGAATTCGGGCTGCAGCGATTATTCGGCTTAGTCGACAAAGTCAATCATAAACCATTATGGAATTAAATTCCAGCAGGAATTTATCATCCTGATGCCTGCCCACTCAAATGCTCAGTTGCAGTCAAACTAAGAACGGACCGCTCTGTGCTTTTTACATGTGCCTTGGGCGGGCACGGTGGCATAGTGGTTAGCACTGTCGCCTCACAGCAAGAAGGTTGTGTGTTCAAATCTCGGCTTGGGGCCTCTCTGCGTGGAGTTTGCACGTTTTTTGCGTGGGTTTACTCCGGGTACCCCGGTTTCCTCCCACAGTCAAAGTCATGCATGTTAGGTACGCTACTGCAGTTGCCCTTGACCAAGGCACTTGCCCCAGAACTGGAGTTGGTCCCCAGGCGCTGCACTGTGGCTGCCCACTGCTCCTGGGTAACTAAGGATGGGTCAAATGCAGAGGACAAATTACCTCACGGGGTTCAATAAAGTATATCTTCTTCTTCTTCTCAACACAGTGCGGTGAGGGATTCTGACACTCCAAAGGCAGCTGAGGAGCCCCCAGTAAGAACGCACTAAGACATACGTTATCTGAAGCGTGGGATTGTTTTCTCAACACAGAAAAAATGCAATGTGCGGTACAACACTGAAACAGACCCAGCATAAATCAATTAGTGTGGCGACAGAGCATGTACAGTGCCGTGAAAAAGTATTTGTCCCTTTCCTGATTTCCTGTTATTACTGCATATTTGTCACACTGAATGGTTTCAGATCTTTAAACATAATGTAATATTAGACAAAGGGAAACGGAGTGAACACAAAACACCCACTCATGTGGAAAAAGTAACTGCCCCCTTAGTTACTCAATCAACCAACTAACCAAATTTAATTGATAATTAGATTCAGCAGATTAAACACAGCCAGGCTTGATTGCAGCCAGTACTGTTGAATCTTAACCTCAGTCATAGTGAACCTTACCATCCGAGTGAATCTGCTCAAATATATCAGTCTGGGAGGGGTTACAAAGCCATTTCTAAAGCTCTGGGACCAAATCACATTATCTCCAAATAGAAAACACTTGAAACAGTGGTGAATCTTCCCAGGGGTGCCAAAATTTCTCCAAGGGCACAGCAACAACTCATCTAAGAAGTCACAAAAGATCCCAGAAAAAACATTCCAAGAACGGCAGGCCTCTCTAGCCTCCACTGAGGTCAGTGTTCATGACAAGAGATTGCACAAAAATGGGATTCATGGGAGAGTAGTAAGGCAGAAACCAGTGCTAACCAGGAGACACTTCAATGCTTGTTGCACAGTTGCTAAGAAGTACCTGGATGATCCCCAAGCTTTTCAGGATAAAGTTCAATGGACAGATAGTCAAAAGTGGAACTTTCTGAACGACACAGTTCCCATTATGTCTGGGGCAGGGCCGCTGTGCTGTGAATGTGGTAGTAAGGGGGGGGGGGGGGGCTCCATGCTGTGAGTGCGGCAGTGTGGGGGGGGCGGGACTCTGTGCTGTGAGTGTGGCAGTGTGAGGAGGCAGGGCCGAATGTGCTCTGGGTGCAGTAACCTTGTGAGCGTCGCTGGGGAGAGCCCAATGTAAATAAGGGCAGAACTGCCATTGTTCGGCCGTGGCTGAGGTGATGTGACCAGGCAGCCATTTAATCTGGCCTGGAAAAACAGCAATGCGACTAGAATAGCACTGAGCACATTACTCAGCAAAACAGACACGCACACACACTCTCACACACACACACACACACACACACACACACACACACACACACACACACTCACCAACATATACGCATGGGCGCTCGCACGCACACACATGCACAGACACTTTCTCAAGCTTACACATAACACGACAACGTAATTTCCATTTATGCCTCCCTCTGTCGTTCTATTGACAGAACTCAACCTGAAGAATCTCCTGTAGTTCACTGGTAATCGCTTTTATGAAATGAAAAGCTTCAAATTGCCCCTATGTCTCCTTTTACTAAGTTCGAAGAGATTAATCATCTTAAGTCATCGCACATAAGATTTATCGTTCATATCAGGAACCAATTTAGTTGCCCTTCTTTGAACTTTTTTCCACATGGTAGTCTGCCTGCATGCTGATTTCTGAGGGGACTTCACACTGTTCTGTGCTCTCCAAGCTGGAAGAAAGTGCTACAGCAATGGGGCTGTCCTATAGAAGGGACCTGGTGCTCCAGTTTTGGAGAAAAGGGGGGCAAAATATGTTGAGAAGCAGAAATAAGGCACTGTGTGGCTTTGGAAGATGGCTGTAGAGCTGTTTGGCTTGGCTCTGCTGGGCAGGTGGAATTCTTCTCTGCTACAGGGACAACCAGGGTGTGTTAAAGCAGAGAAAGAGAACACAAGCGTGCGCGTACCTCGCTGGTTCTGAAGATGAGCCGGTACTGGTACTGGTCCTTCAGCTCCTTTGTGTCTTCCAGCTTCTCCCTACGGATGCTGAGGGCCACGGGACCCAGCTTATCATCCGTCCCAAAGTAGTCCCAGTGCTCTGGAGAGAGGGAGGCAGAGCAAAACTGTCAAAATGCATACAAGCTTTTCCAAAAAGAGATATAACAACACCACCTTCACTAGGCCAAGGAATGGTGGAAATCTGAACACTTCAGTAGTTAACTGCAGTATGGCCGAAAAGGGCCAGTGTGGGTGCCCAAGTGGGTGTCAAGTTTTTGTTTTAGCACAGCACTAAGACACCTGATTCAACTAATTAACCAATCAAAAAGACCTTGATAAGGAGAACCTATGACACAATGGTTCAAACATGCTGCTATCTTAATATGCAGTTTTAAGCAGAAACTTCAACTGAAACTCAGCAAGGGCCATGGAGTTAAGTCACCTTGACAGAAGGCAAAGAACACAGAAAGAAATAAAGAAAACAATAAGAGATATGCTATCTTTCTTCACTAAATCTAAGCTCAACAGTTTGTTCTGGAATGTTTGTGTCTGATAAGGAAAAACAGAGACCTAGTTTTGTATTCCATGAGACCTAGACTCATGGAATACACATGGAAACTCAGTTCAGGAGAATCATGTGCCTGAACCTTTGTCAGAAAAACATACAGCTACTTTATGATTGACAATGAGGGACAGCACAGTTTAATGCAACCAGCCAAAAATATTCATGAAACATCTAATCAAGAATAGTCAATACTCCAGCATTTCCATCCTAATTAAACATGCAAATCATCTTGACTCAATAATTGTTTGCTTTACACGCATATTCAATGAAAGCAGATGCAACTCCACTTGACTAAAGTAAAATACCATTCAAATGGTGGACTGTAACTCAATATTATCTATTAAAATCATAATCAGTAAACACAAAGTGTGTCTGCAATCAGACTTAAACCAATCAAGATACAGGAGTACTTAAAAACAAAAACACTCAGACAGTGTATTAATATTATGTTATGTTCCACAATCAGGGTGCTGAGTGTCTGAGGGTCTCTCTGCAGGACTGTTACAGTTCAAACGGAGCGGTGTTTCCAGATGAAGTTTTGGGTTCCAGGTGAGGACCAAGAGGTGATAAATCACTTACTGGCCAGAGACTATCTGGATTTATCTGCAGTAAAGGCATGCGCCTGGTGTTGATTCTTCGTTGTGGGACTTGAAGTGATTCTGTAGAGGTTCTGACAAGGGCCCGGGGGCACCAGCCGCACTCCAGAAGTGAGGGGTTTATTTTTGGAGCAGTGACCTTTACTCGGAGCGCTGAAGCGCCCTCCCGCTGGCTCATTTAACGGCGCATTAACGGGCTGGAATAAAAAGCGCTCCCCCGTCCAGGAGAAGGCATTAGCATACAGAGACCTAGGGGCAGGACACTCAGGCCCAGCAGTCAGAGACGCTCTTGGTTTTCAGGTCCGACTGAACCCTTAATTATATAACGGGACGGCCTGTTGGTCTGCGGGACAGAGGCTAAGGTGTCCTGAGAGGTACACAGCATTTTACAGGGCGGCGCCCATGGGAAACTTCACAGCTGTAGCAGTCCAGCCCCAGGGCTCCACCCCCCAGGTTCAATAAATTAAAAGGCGGGTAGCTATGCTGCACTATGCTATGCTACATTACGCTACACTATTCTATGCTGTGCTACGGCATGCTACGCTGCAGTGTGCTGAGATGTCCCATATTATTCAGTAATGTACTACCCAATGCTGTTCTGTCCTATGCTACACTGTGCTGCCCTGTGACATGCTATGTTACACTAAGCTATGCTACACTGCGCTGCCCTGTGACATGCTATGTTACACTAAGCTATGCTACACTGCGCTGCCCTGTGACATGCTACGTTACACTAAGCTATGCTACACTGCGCTGCCCTGTGACATGCTACGTTACACTAAGCTATGCTACACTGCGCTGCCCTGTGACATGCTACGTTACACTAAGCTATGCTACACTGCGCTGCCCTGTGACATGCTACGTTACACTAAGCTATGCTACACTGTGCTGCCCTGTGACATGCTACGTTACAGTAAGCTATGCTACACTGCGCTGCCCTGTGACATGCTACGTTACACTAAGCTATGCTACACTGCAATGTACTGCACTATACTGCTACAAAGACCTTGCTTACTCTGTGATGTGCTATGCGATGCTATATCACGCCGCGCTTCTGCAAACCCCCCCTTAAGGAAAAAGAGGTCCGATGGGCTCCGAATTCCTCCAGGTGAGTAATGTGCGAACAAAGGACTGAGTCAGAGGGAGAGAGGGAGCCGGAAGAGGAGGCGGCGTGCGCAGGAACAGAGAGTACCGAGGCCGCGGCGGGACGTCTCGGGCACAGAAACGCCGACGCTAACGACGCGGCGCGGCCCTGAAGAGGACCCGTAATCCCCAGGAGATCAAAAGCCCAAAACGCCATGCGCGGACCCTGGAAGGAGGACAGCAGGCTGACGCTGTTGCTCATGGGGGGGAGGAGAGGGGGACGCAGACGGCAGGCCTGTTTGTGAAACGTCGAGCCGGGCCCCACACGGGGGGCTCAGGCAGATCGCTCGCAGATGAAAGATGATTGGCGCCGCTGGCGGCCATTCGGCCTGGAGCCAGGAACGTTGAGCGGGGGGGGGGGGGGGGGCATTCCTTATCAGCGAAAGGCTTGTTTTCCCAGACATCAGGCAGGTAGGGTTTTGTATTCGTGCCAAAACCCCCTCGAGCCAGTTTACCTCAGCCTGAGACCCCAGCTCAAACACTGGAGCGAGAGCACAGGGAGAGAGCAGAGGCCTGCACTTAGAACTCCACTACAGATTTACAAACTGACTAATGCATCAATCTCTACTATGACACACATTTTACATTATTTTTAAAGGAACATGACTGTTTGACTCTTGGTGGTTTTCAAACCTATCCTTCAGTAGCCTCAATAAAAACTAAAAAATGTATAAAAACAAACCAAAAAAAACCACAATAAGTCACCTGATAAGATATAGAATAGAAAACAAATAGAAAATGAGCAATTTTGAAAGACATTGAAAAGTGTTAGTATTTGTTTGTGTGTGTGTGTGTGTGTGTGTGTGTGTGTAAACAGTCAGTGAAACACATCGAGCATTTTAAACCATTTCAGAGGTTTGATGGAAGGTGAAGAGCCTGCAGCCCCTGACTGGGCTCCTGTCTGTCTGAGGGACGCAGCGGTGAGGCTACCTTTGCCGTGGAAGTAGTCCCTGTAGTAGCGCGCGCCCTGGTCCACGTGCTCGACGCTGTAGTGCTGCAGCGCCTCCAGCCGCCCCAGCTGCTGCTCGGGCTCCGCCTCCAGCACGGACACGCTGGCGTTGCTGCGGCGCAGGGCGAGCGCGCGCTCCGCCCCGCCCGAGGAGCTGAGGAAGCTCACGTTGCGCTCGCCGTGCCCGCCCGTCTCGTTGCGGAAGTGCGGGCAGCCCAGCAGGAGCTGGCCGGGGGCGGCGGCGGCGGCGCAGTCGCCGGGCTCGGGCCCCTCGGGGGCCGCGGGTCCCAGGTCCTCGGTGCTGGAGTGGCCGGGCTCGGGGCCGTCCGGCGCGGCGGCGCGGGAGGCGGCCAGCGTGGCGGCGGAGGCGCCGGTGGGGGTGTTCCGCGGCTGGGCCACGTAGGCCCGCTGGGCGGCCGCCTGGTGCAGGTCGAACAGCAGGCTCTGCACGTCGTAGTGCGCGAAGCTCCGGGGGCAGAGCCAGGAGCGGCCCGCCTCCGGGGGCCGGCCCTCCTCCCCCTCGCCCCGCCCCGACTCCGCCTCCGCGCGGCTGGCCCCGCGCAGCTTGCGGAAGAGCGAGGACGTGCCCAGCGAGGACTCCGTCCCGCCGCTCTTCTTCCTCACCCGGTTCTCCGGCCGGGTCGCGCCGCCCCCGTCGTCGGGGTGGGGCCCGGGCGTCTGGGAGGCGGGCGGGGCCGGGGGCGGGGCCTCGGCCCGCAGGAGCTCCCCCAGGCGGGCGGGGGCGGTGCTGCGCTGGTCGGGCCGCTCCTGGTGGAACTGGCTGAGCATGTCGAAGAAGCTCTGCTCCGGGACGGCCTGCACGTCGATGGAGGAGGTGCTGCCGTACTCGCGGAAGAGCCCCGCCCGCGCCTCCGCCCGCGCCTCCGCCTCCGCCTCGTCCTGCTCGCTCAGCGTCACCTCGCTGCTGGAGCGCTGCCGCAGCGGCGCCGGGCGGAAGGCCCCGCCCCCCAGCCCGTCGCGGAACTCCGTGTCCTTGGAGCGGCGGTGGGGGAGCCGGGCCACGCCCCCCCGCGCCAGCCCCGCCCCCGCGCCCGCGCCGTGCCCGTTCTCCAGCAGCGACTCGCGGGACTGCTCCCTCCGCGGGGGCCACTCCGCTATGCGCGCCCGCACCCCCATCTTGGGCACGGACACGCGGGGCGGGCCGGAGGGCTCCAGGGGGGCGGGGCCGGGGGAGTGGCCGTTGGGGAGGCGGAAGGCGGTGGGCGGGAGGGGGAGGGGGGCGGGCTGGGGGCAGAAGCCGGCGGCCCCGCCCCCGGCCTCCAGCAGGTCTCTGTACGCGCTCATGGTCCGGCCGGGGAACTCACGGCCCGGCAGCAGGGAGGGGCTCCAGGGGCCGGCATCCCGCGCCAGGGCGGGGGCAGAGGGAGGGCAGGGGGGACCCCAAACGCACGCTGCTGCTGCTGCTGCTGCTATGGGCTCCACCCAAACACATCGCTGGGGGGGGGGAGGGGAGCGTCCGGACACCCTGCTCTCTTCTCCCCTCGTCACAGTGCTGGACTACTGTTCTGGGTCTCTGTCAGGACAGCCCTGGAAGACACACACACACACACATGCACACACACATTTAAATTCTTCATCTGAACCCACATTAGACAAAAAGAACAAAGGCCAAGTTTTCTGATGTCAATGATGTCATGATTTATCATCTACCCAACATTAATGTCAATCAACATCATACAGACTGTAATCAGCTCATTTGCAGAAATATCTTGTAACAGGCATTCAGAGAGACAAAGAGCAATGCGCATTCTTCAAACTGAGAGGCTGCTCGTGGCAGATCAAAGAGAGCAACACACACACACACACACACAAGCTTACAGCTACAGAAGACTTTATAGACATTATCATTCAACTTTATCTACCCACTACCCACACACTGCTACCAACTGGAGCCTGAATGCAATTTAGCCAGTAATTAACTGTTATTAATTTGGTAATTACTGCTATTAACCATAATTACATTCATAAGAGTCTGTAAGCGGAAAACTGCAGCCAGCGATGAAGTGTGTGAGTGCGTGCCTGTGCGTGTGTGGTGTGTGCATGCGTCCTGTCTTTGATGGGACAGGTGTGAAAGGATAGAGACATAGAGAGGGAGAGGGAAAGAGGGGAAAGAGGGGGGGAAGCAGGTGAGATTTAAAGCAGGGTTTCTCCCTTTCAAGATAATCTTCAGGAAGCTGGACAGACAGACAGGGGTATTATTACCATCTGCTGGATTACACTTCTAACACCCCCCCACGCCCCCACCCCAAAACACAGGCACCCTCCACTGCCTCGACGCTGCACAGCGCAGGATCCAGGCCCTGGACAGCCCGACTCAGCACAGCGCAGGATCCAGGCCCTGGACTGGCCGACTCTCAGCACAGCGCAGGATCCAGGCCCTGGACTGCCCGACTCAGCACAGTGCAGGATCCAGGCCCTGGACTGGCCGACTCAGCGCAGCGCAGGATCCAGGCCCTGGACTGGCCAACTCTCAGCACAGTGCAGGATCCAGGCCCTGGACTGGCCGACTCAGCACAGCGCAGGATCCAGGCCCTGGACTGCCCGACTCTCAGCACAGTGCAGGATCCAGGCCCTGGACTGGCCGACTCAGCACAGCGCAGGATCCAGGCCCTGGACTGGCCGACTCGCCTGTTAGGCCGCTCACAGCGAGCCTGAAAGCCAAGGCAGCGGCGCTGAGGAGCGCACCCCTCCCGCGCTGCAGAGACGGCTCCACTCGGCTGGCAGAGCGC
>CM077295.1:35639478-35661978 GCA_039654925.1 Anguilla pacifica | reverse complement strand
ACCCCAACACCAGCCACAAAACTCCAACTGTCCTGACATCCCTAAACACCCCAACACCAGCCACAAAACTCCAACTGTCCTGACATCCCTAAACACCCCAACACCAGCCACAGACCTCCAACTGTCCGGACATCCCCAAACACCCCAACACCAGCCACAAAACTCCAACTGTCTTGCCATCCCTCCGCTTGAGTCCAGTAATGGAATGATTGTGCAACCTTTTCATGCTTAACGTGAAACAAAGTGAAACCACATGTAGTGGGCACAAATAGCATTAGCCTATAGCAAGCTGAGAGATCACTAGCGGGTGCTTGGTGTCATGAACCCCAGTACTAACACTGTTCAGGAGCTGGCAGATGACACCGGTGATCCGATACATCAGTGGGGCTCTAAAAGGATCAAATCCAGCTTGATATATGATCCAGTCTTCAACATAAAAAGTTGTCTACATATACCTGTATATACCTATATACCCATCTATGCTAAACCAATGCCCTGGAGCTGTTTCCCAGAACACATCATCACACCACACAGTACACAGGTGGAGGAGAAAGGGAACCATTGCACACACTACTAATCCCACAGATACTTACAAACAGGAGGCACACTACCCTGAGCTTGACTCTGTCTCACACTCACACGCACAGACACACACACACACACACACACACACGCGCGCGTGTACGCACACAACCCAAAAAGACCTACATCAAAAACAAAGACACGTAAACGCAGACTCCTGTGCCTCAAAGGGCCTTGATGAAAAACACAGAAACGCACGAGCGCACACACACAAAGGGTCTTTCAAACGGTCTCTCTATCTCCCTCTCTCTCTCTCACACAGTCACACACACACATACACACACGCACACATCAAACAGGCTGCCGCACACTGTGTAGTATGATAAAGGCCTCTAAGAAAAGTGGTTAGCTAATTCTAAATAAATACACAACTCCCATGGATTATAAAACTATTTTATTAAATAAATATAAAATGCTTGTAAATGCTGTGGGAAACCAGATAGTGAACTATATGACGAAACTAACTAAAAAAAAACCTGAAAGAGAACCGGCTGTTCTTATCAGGTAATTCACCAGACCCACGTGACGCAACAGGCTTTGGGCAAATGCCGAGGACTCGACCCCTGAGACAACTCCCAACCGACAGACCACTGATCTCCGAGACCGCGTCGCTCCAGAGGAAAACGGACATCAATCACACGAGAACATCAAGGCCCGAGGATCAAAAAAACACAGACCAGCTGCGGCAAGCACGCGTAAAAACGCAGGCGGAGACCGAACGCATCGGCGCAAACATACGACGTACCGAGACACGGCGTAGGAACACGCTTCTCTCGGACCGGCGAAAACGTCCGCGTGAAAAGGTTTCCCGGGCTCAAGGTTCGTAGTGCAGCCTATAGAATTTCACACACAGCTGTTGAACTTGATGGAGCAGGAGCAGAAGGCCACTGGCGTGACAGAGAGCAGAAGTGTGTGGAATCCTGAGGATGTGCAGCATGGAGTTTGTAGTTTTTACTGGCCAATTTAGACGGCATCAAGCATGCTTGAAGAACAGCGTTTCCCAGGCGTTTCAATGCGTGAAACTGCCCAGATGGAAATGTGCTGAGATAAACGGCTTCTCCCAGAGAGCCCTGGGCTGACTGAAAAGACCGCCAAGAACCAGCTGAGAAACTGCCTCTTCACAGAGTGATCCTGTTTTAAAGAAGATCTTTGAGTCTTAAGTTTAAAGATTAGATTAGAGAAGGATACACATTATAGGATTTTTACCCCATGTGCTAAACCATAATAATGTAAACATATAATAACATGATAACATAATGCAGTCAGTCGCTGTACTTTTTACTGCAACAAAGTTATTCTGAGAAAAAAGGATGATTGCTGTTAATGAAGTGTGTATTTTGTCCCAAGTACACTGTGACTCCAAAGGCTAAGTTACTCACTGAGTAAATAAATCCACAAAGTTATGTGCTGTATTAATAAATCAGCCTTTTAAGGGTCAAACACAGGGAAATCCAACTAAAATCGTCCCAAGGTCCCAGTGTCCACACACTTAACTTCATTCACAAATGAATATTTAATCAATAGCTGAAGTTACTTGAAGGTCCTCAAACGCTGATTGGATTTTCACTGCATAACCTTCAAAAGCCTTTCCCTGAAAGGGCCTGCAGCACAGAGCTCTGTGAATGAGCCCGCGGTGCTGTGACTGCTGTTAGCGCTCACTCACAGAGCTCTGTGAATGAGCCCAGCGGTGCTGTGACTGCTGTTAGCGGCTTCAGGCCACGTTACGTAGCCCCGACAAACACAGTTACGAACACAATCAAATACACACACGCGTGTGGACACACAGGCATGTATGCAAGCGCTCGCTCACGTGAACACACACGCGCATACACACACACACACGCACGCACGCACGCACGCACGCACGCACGCACGCACGCACACACACACACACACACACACAAGCACAGACACGCACGCACATATACACACACACACACACACACACACACACACACACGCCGATCCGCGCGACACCAGAGCTCAGTGTTTAAACCTTCTGCCGGGGTTCATAGACCCTGACTGCTCCTGCAGGAGGGGGGGGGAGGTTAGGCACCATCACGCACTCATCACCTCTCGCGATCCTCCGGGGCAGGCGGGGGCGGGGCTGCAGGTGGGCGTGTCTCACAGGTGCGCAGGGGAGGCGGAGTCTCTGTCTCTGAGGTCTGCAGGTGAGAGCTGGATGGGATTCTCTGTGCAGAAGAGAAATATTAGGGTTACAGCTGTGTGCTGGAACACTGTGTAACCCTAAGCATGTGAGTGGGCAGCATCAGCAGATCACCTGACCACAACCTTTCACCTCACATTTCTACTCAGTGGTTTCGGCTACATCAGCCACACCTATTGCTAACAGGTGCATAAAATCCAGCACATAGCCATGAAATCTCCATAGACAAACTTTGGCATTAGAGTGGGTCGTACTGAAGAGCTCAGTGACTTTCAACGTGGCACTGTCAAAGGATGCACCTTTCCAACAAGTCAGTTTGCCAAAGTTCTTTGTCAAAGTTCATGCTAGAGTTGCCCCGGCCAACTGCTGTTATTGTGAAGTGGAAAGGTCTAGGAGCAACAACAGCTCAGCTGCAAAGCAGTAGGATACACAAGCTCACAAAACGTGGCTGCTGACAGTTTGGAGAAGGCCCTTTCCTGTTTCAACATGACAATGCCCCCATACACAAAGCCAGGTCTATAAAGAAATGGTTTGGTGTGGAAGAACTTCACTGGCCTGCACAGAGCCCTGACCTCAACCCCATCAAACACCTTTGGGATCAATTGACACGTCAACTGTGAGACAGGCCTTATCGCCCAAAATCACTGCCCATCTTCACTAATGCTCCTGTGGCTGAATGGAAGTGAATCCCCACAGCCATGTTCCAAAATCTAGTGGAAAGCCTTCCCAGAAGAGTGGAGGCTATTATAGCAGCAAAGGAGGGACCAACTCCATATTTATGCAATGGGATGTTTAACAAGCACATATGGGTGTGCTGTTCAGGGGTCCACATACTTTTGGCCATGTAGTGTACATCTAGTGATATATCTACTTGTCTGATTGAGAAAACAAAATAGTTGACAAATGACATCACTATAAAAAAGTTCCTCAATCAATGCTTTCTTCTTGGTTGGAATTTCAAAAAAGTGGGGTCACGTTGCACGGACTTCTGGGAGGCCATGACTCTCAGTCCTCCCAGGTTTGTTTGAACACAACAGCTGGTTTGTATGAACACTCGCTCTCGCACATTTGAGTTTTGGAACAATACTCGATACACCAGCCAAGAACTACTGTGCTGCTATGAGCTCTAGGTAGCATGTGAGTAGGTGTTTGGAACGCAGCCCAGAAGGCCTCATCTCTCATCTCTGAACCAGAGAAAATGACACGATACAGGAACTATACCCTGATAGCATCAGCACCCTCACCGCTGCGTATCTGAGAATGTTTGGGTCAGTCTGTGTGCCCCTAGGATTGTGGAAATGTTTTAGGAGAATGTGCATGATTGTGGAGTGTTTGTGTCTGTGCTTGTGTGTGTGTGACTGAGACAGCGTGAGAATGTGTGTCTCTGGGGTTGTGTGCTCATTAGGAGCAGCATGTGTTTGTTTTGTGAAGGATAAGCATCTGTGTGACTGAGGCAGTGGGTATGAGTGTGTATGTAAATTTAAGCCTACTTGGGGACATATGAAATTGTGCTGTAAGGTTTGTGAGCGTATGAGCATGTGTGTGTATATTTGAGGCAGTGTGTGAGTGAGTACGTATGTGTGTGTGTTTGAGTGCGTTTCATTTAGTGTCTGTTTTTGATCTTGTGGGTGTGTGTGGCATGTGTATTTGTGTGTGTGTGGGTGGCATGCGTGTGTGTGTGTGGGTGGCATGCGTGTGTGTGTGTGGGTGGCATGCGTCTGTGTGTGTGTGTGTATGCATGCGTGCATGCATGTGTGTGTGTGTGTATGCATGCGTGCATGCGTGTGTGTGTGTGTGTGTGTGTGTGTGTGTGTAACAGCCCCTGGTTATCCCTCTCAAACTAGGCTCTGTCTCTCAGACTCAGGGCTGCAGCTACATGATGAGTGTGGATCTGACAGCTGCCATTTCCGCCCCCAAACCATGAACATCCCATACCTCTGAGTACACTCAGTCTAACTCAGTCTAACACAGTCTAACACACTCACAGTCTAACACAGGCTAACACACTCACAGTCTAACACAGGCTAGCACACTCACAGTCTAACACAGGCTAACACACTCACAGTCTAACACAGGCTAACACACTCACAGTCTAACACAGGCTAACACACTCAGTCTAACACAGGCTAACACACTCACAGTCTAACACAGACTAGCACACTCACAGTCTAACACAGGCTAACACACTCACAGTCTAACACAGGCTAGCACACTCACAGTCTAACACAGGCTAACACACTCACAGTCTAACACAGACTAGCACACTCACAGTCTAACACAGGCTAACACACTCACAGTCTAACACAGTCTCTCACAGTCTAACACAGTCTAACACACTCACAGTCTAACACAGGCTAACACACTCACAGTCTAACACAGTCTAACACACTCACAGTCTAACACAGGCTAACACATTCACAGTCTAACACAGGCTAACACACTCACAGTCTAACACAGTCTAACACACTCACAGTCTAACACAGGCTAACACACTCACAGTCTAACACAGTCTAACACAGGCTAACACACTCACAGTCTAACACAGTCTAACACACTCACAGTCTAACACAGGCTAACACATTCACAGTCTAACACAGGCTAACACACTCACAGTCTAACACAGGCTAACACATTCACAGTCTAACACAGGCTAACACACTCACAGTCTAACACAGTCTAACACACTCACAGTCTAACACAGGCTAACACACTCAGTCTAACACAGGCTAACACACTCACAGTCTAACACAGACTAGCACACTCACAGTCTAACACAGGCTAACACACTCACAGTCTAACACAGTCTCTCACAGTCTAACACAGTCTAACACACTCACAGTCTAACACAGGCTAACACACTCACAGTCTAACACAGGCTAACACACTCACAGTCTAACACAGGCTAACACATTCACAGTCTAACACAGGCTAACACACTCACAGTCTAACACAGTCTAACACACTCACAGTCTAACACAGGCTAACACACTCACAGTCTAACACAGGCTAACACACTCACAGTCTAACACAGACTAGCACAGTCTAACACAGGCTAACACACTCACAGTCTAACACAGGCTAACACACTCACAGTCTAACACAGACTAGCACAGTCTAACACAGGCTAACACACTCACAGTCTAACACAGACTAGCACACTCACAGTCTAACACAGGCTAACACACTCACAGTCTAATCTCACCTTTCACTTTTTACCCCCTGCCTATCCTGCTCGCTCTCTCTCTATAAACCCCTGACCTTCTCGGTCCCTCGGTCCATCCCATAATGCAGCGTTCATCCACTCCTCTCATCACCCCTCCTCCCCTCTCCCCTCCTCTCCTTTCCTCTCCTCTCCTCTCCCCTCCCCTCCCCTCCCCTCCGGTGGTACTGCTCTGCTGGGAGTGGCAGAATAGGGTCAGTGACACTACCCCATTCTAGCCCCCCACAGTCACTCAGAAAAACACAACAGAGGGGCAGTCACACCCCCAGGGGGGTGGGGATAGGGGGTGCAGACACACCCCCGAAGGGTTGAGGATAAGGGGTATAGACACACCCCCAGGGGGTGCATTAGAGCATTACTGCAGAAGGAGAATGTAAATCAATAGTGATGAGTTCAGCTCCACTTCCTCCGGGTTTCCCCATTCACTCTTTCAATCTGAGATCAATACGCAGGGACTCGTGTGTGTGTGTGGGCCTGTGTGTGTGTGTGCCTGCGTGTGTGTGTGTTTTTGTGTGAGCAGCGGTGTATAAATATAGGTCACACATACAACCGGATCTCACAGAGAAACCTCAACCCCAACAACATCAGAGTGGAGAAGAGAGGAGAGAGGAGAAGTGGAGGGGACAGGAGGGAGCAGAGAGGAGGAGACCTGAGGAGAGACAGGAGAAAGGATGAGAGGACAGGAGACCCTCACACTTTTCCCTGGGCCTAGAGCACCAGGACAGCACAAACACTGCCTTCTACACCACATTCACTATTCACCCCACTGCACAGGGGCATGGAGGCCGCACGCACGCACACACACACCTGTGCTGTTTGCTACCCAGCTGCTGTACACACACACACACACACACACACACAGACTCACATACGTTGCGTTATATAAGGCTATCATACTCTCAGTGCATTCATTTTAATAGGACAGAGCTGTGCGTTCTCATGAGCCACGGCTGTGTAAATTTAGCGCTGAAATCATTAGCTGTGCTTCACGTGCATGCCAGACAAGATGACAATCAAGCAAAGAGCAAGGGCCGGGTCCAGCGTGTGTGTGTGCGTGTGTTTGCGTGTGTGTGTGTGTGTGTGTGTGTGTGTGTGTGTGTGTGCGTGACTGTGTGCGTGTGTGCGTGTGCGTGTGTGTGTGTGAGTGTGCGTCTGCATGCGTGTGCGTGTGACTGTGTGTGTGTGTGCGTGTGTGCGTGTGACTGTGTGTGTGCGTGTGTCAGTACAGTCTCCAGAGTTCCTCCATAAGTGCCCTGAGCAGAACACAAGGCATCCAGCGTCGCGCTCCAGTACCCCAGAGCCGCAGGGAGTTAGCGCTGCGCTCGGACGCCGCGACGCGGCCCTCAGCCCGCCAGTCTCTGCAGCGCTACAGGAGCATGGGGGGGGGGTCCCAGACACAGCCCAGGGCTGACATCCTGTCTCCCCTGTCCCACTCGGGCTCCCGTGCCTCTGCGCTGAAACAGAGCCAAACTGAACTGGGCCTCACAGTACCTCACAATGCCAAACGAAGACGCCGGCAGTGGGGCCGCAAGACTTCACTAATCTAAAAATGGGCGGAGCTAGATATGTCTACTAATATTAACCAGTTGTTTGGTAACTGATTTTGACTGGTTCCAAGCCAGTGATCGACAGCTCACTGCAGCAACAGCCATTACAGGGTTGATAAAACCTCCTTGCCAAAACAACGCTCAGCCTCAGAGCCAATGTGGGGAATTCATTTCCATGCAAATACCGCACCTTCCTGAGAATTTGAGTTTAAATGATACAAAACAATGTTTCTCTCTGATGTCACAACGCATGTGAGAATGCGTGTAGTCATTTTTCTGTAGAACAGATTAAGAGGCGCTGACTTAACTAGTGATGTGAACGACACATTTCTGACCATTGACCGGTTGCTGCCTGAAAAGGGTAATTTTTTTTTACCGTTTTGCAACAGGATACTACTAATAAACACACCACTACCTGAATCAGCGCAGAACACGAGATGATTAAAACATTTTAAAAATACATTTTTTTCCAGAATGACTGTACGCTTCATCGCTCACTTCGCTGGTGAACACGTGACCCAGTTCAGCGCAGGAGCAAGTTACAGTCATGCAAGTCTCAGTAGAGCTAGCGCTGTCCGCACATGACTATAACGCGCTCGGATAGAGCAGTGCGCAGACAGGCTGCAGTTCCACTCCATTCAAGTGGAGCCGCAGTGGCACATCGCACACGGGCACATTCCCTCTCAAAAGATTCCAGCAGGTCCCCAGACCCATCAAGGCGGGTTAGCATTATAGATGTCGGCGTGCGGTATGTGAATTTGGCAGCACGTATTTTGCACTGAACAGTGTTTTCATTGAGCTTTTCAGAATCATTCCACAGGGAATTCTTCCGCAAACTGGCCATCTCTTCGCTGACAGTAAGCAAACTGAATGACAACAAGCCTCGCCTGCCCTCTCCATCACCCGTTTAGAGCAGTAGCCTAGGTAACATTTGGGGTTCTTTCATCTTTTATTGAGAATTTTAAAAAGATTTTTGATTATTTGATTTAACGTTATACATGCATGCTTGCAACTGACAATCAACAAATTGATGACATCCCTAATCTAAACACAGATACACTAGAGAGCCCAGTGATGCCGATATTGTGCTTATTCTGCTTTAAGTCTCACAGACAGAGCTGTCAAATACAAATAAAAAACCTACAGGAAAACACCAGATCAGAGCCCCCCCCCAGCCCCACCCCCGGGAAAGAGGGGCACGTGGAGGCCAGACGGCGGGGGGGTGGTGGGGGGGGGGAGGAGGGCTCCTCTGTTCATTCATATTTAAACATCCCCCGCCCCCATGCTTTGCTTTAATGCAGAGACGCAGGAGGATTGAGATGTCTGCTGTGTCTTAGGGGAATCTCTGTCGTCATGGCGGCAGGGGCCCTCTCTAAGGGAATGATGGGATTGCGCTCTGAAGTGTGACTGTCTCACGCTGGGTAAGACATGTCTGATGAGGCGCACGCCAGCACACAGACACACGTGCATTCAGACGCACAAATGCACACGTCACGGCCACATACAGAATCACACACAGACCCCCCCCCACACACACAGAACCATGCACAACCACATACAGAAAACCCTTTACAAACAGTACCACATGCACACAGATACGAACGTGCGCGCACACACACGCACACACGAGAGCGCAGGGCACCCTAATAGAGCACTAACTGGCTGAAAAATACCAGTCTGGCCACCGATGTGAAATGTAAGACATGAATAGAGGCCTCTCTCACTTGTAAAAAAATAGCCCATTTCTGTACAGCGAAGAGGAAAGCAGAGCCATACTGGTACTGAACTAAACCATCTCTCATTCACAGCCATGTTCCACTTCCATTACCTGACTGCTTTCAAGCCCCCCTCATCCCGCAAAGAACAGCACTAACTCATTTATACCACAATCACCTTTGTTCAAGACTCCAGGGGAGGGAGGGGGGGAGAGAGCCAGAGAGAAAGGAAATATGGACAGATAGAGAGAGGGTGGAAAGGAAAGGGAAAAGGAGAGACACAGGGTAGGGATGAGTGAGTGAGTGGGAAAAGGAGAGACACAGGGTAGGGGTGAGTGAGTGAGTGAGTGAGTGAGTGAGTGAGTGGGAAAAGGAGAGACACAGGGTAGGGGTGAGTGAGTGAGTGGGAAAAGGAGAGACACAGGGTAGGGGTGAGTGAGTGAGTGGGAAAAGGAGAGACACAGGGTAGGGGTGAGTGAGTGAGTGAGTGAGTGAGTGAGTGAGTGGGAAAAGGAGAGACACAGGGTAGGGGTGAGTGAGTGAGTGGGAAAAGGAGAGACACAGGGTAGGGGTGAGTGAGTGAGTGAGTGAGTGGGAAAAGGAGAGACACAGGGTAGGGGTGAGTGAGTGAGTGGGAAAAGGAGAGACACAGGGTAGGGGTGAGTGAGTGAGTGAGTGTGTGTGAATGAGTGACTAAAAGAGAGACATGAAAGCAGTGGAATGCCAGCAATGCCCCTGGGCCATCTCTACACCTGGCATCTGGACTCCTGCAGCTCAGTTTGAGTGGACTGAGCCTGCCAACAGGAACCAGAATCAGAACCAGAACCAGAACTGGGCCTGGTCAGGAAGCCCTGATCCCTGATCTGTTTTAACACTGAGACGGAGCCAGGAGCCATCTCCACATTCCCAGCAGCCCCGGCTGCTCTATGGCCACTCTACACCTCTATAACACTGATCAATCCATCACGCACATACACAAGTGCACACACACACGCACACACACACACACTTGTGCACACACACACACACACACAGCTGCTAAGGGTCCCATGTCCCTGCAGTGCACATCCGTCTCTTAATGGGGGCTCATAAAGCTGGGGACGGGGGTGGGTGGGGGTCTCCAGAGGCACTTCCTGTAACCCCATTAGCACAATGACAGTAATTGGGATAAATGACCAAAGTGACAGAGGTAATAGCCTCTACTGCCCCAAAGAGTCCGGGTTGGGGGAAGTGAGGCCTTGTGGGGGTCAGAGAGAGAAAAACTCCAGATTAGAGCGGGGTCACTCGTAGATTAAAGATGTCCGACTTAAAAAAAAGAAAAGCAACAATTCACACGATGGTGTGAATGTGTAAGTGGAAGAGGTGAGGAAGAGGATGGATCCATTTCCAGCCCCCATAAGAGCTTCAGGGGTGGACCGGGGGGGGGGGGGCGTCTGGCAGTCGTGAACTTCCTGCAGATTGAAAGATAGAGCACTGGGCAGAGACGCGCACACAGGCGCGCACACAGGCGCGCACACAGGCGCACACACAGGCGCGCACACACAGGCGCACACACAGGCGCACACACAGGCGCACACACAGGTGCACACACAGGCGCACACACGGGCACACACACAGGCGCACACACAGGCGCACACAGGCACACACACAGGCGCGCACACAGGCGTATGCTGACATGGCTGAGGGCTGGGAGGGGATAATCAGGGACACCATTACCAACGGCTCTCACGGCCAGGGACTCATCTATGATAAGCGCTGTAATACGAATAAGGCGTCCCTATGAACAGCTCCTCACAGCGGGGTACACTGACACCATGAGGACCCACACCCTCTCCAGAATAAGGCCCGTTTGCACCTGTGTGTGTGTGTGTGTGTGTGTGTGACATACCCGCTGCGTTCAGCCACTGGCCTTAACACACTGAGTCACGAGTACAAACCCGACCTGAATCCCTTTCGGGGCAAGTGAGTTCAAGCCTGTGTCTTCTTCCGTCTCCAACATCCCACTGGCAAACATCCCATAATAAGCGTGCGGCATCACGGGATGCCCTGCTGCAGAGCCGGTCGTCGGGTGGGATGGAATGCGAGGTTATTATGCGTGTTATAAATCATCTGAACAGATGACCGTGCGCATCACATGAACAGAAGACTGATGCGTCACAAGAACTGCTTTTGCAAGTTACGAGAGGCCTGGTTCAGAACAGAAAACAACCTGAACGCTTGTTAAAATTCACATTTTTGGTTTTGGCGTGTAATTTTTCCATGCCCAACCACGCAAACCTCTAGTCTGAACTGACCAGCATCACTTCCGTTCAAACGCTCCAACAGCTCTAGTCCCTTTATATCTATGGGTCGTCCAGCCAATGACTGCTAACAAACCTGCTGCAATACTGCTGATCTAGTGGCAGTGCTGCCGTCATACATTAGCTTCATCTAGTAATATTTTTGCCTCTGCTTTTGTTTCCAAAAAAATTAGAATTTCGATAATAAACAACAAAAAGCGAAAGTGCCACGTACAACATTTGAAATATTTATTTTTCAATGTGCCGTCCCAAAAAGCACTTACATTGACCTGAAAGACCTGGTTGAGGGATACGGGATGTTGAGGAACCAAAATAAACACTAACTGAACAGAAAGCCAAAGCTTGGCAAGGAGTAATGGCATCCTTCTCTGCCTGCCATTAACACGAAGTGAGAGAGCAAACACTCGCTTCCTGCCGGGAGATTCTGCTCTTCCCACGCAGACCGAGAGAAGCAGCTGGGAGCACTGGGGCTGGTGCAGCGTGTCAGCCCTGAGTCCCACCAAAACGATCGTGTATCCCGGCGAGAGGCCAGCCCGTAAAGACACGCCGAGGCGTCCTTTTGTTCCGTCCTCAGAGACACGTCTGTGCGCGGTGCACACACTTGTTGGTTGCTTAGCTACCTTAGCTGCTTAGCGGTGAGACCGCGCCTCTTTCTCGCCAGTGAGGTGAGAACACAATGGGTGTAAACAGAGAGCCTCCGGGGGGGAGGGGCTCGCAAGGCGAAGGGGGCGGGGCCAGCTTGGGCGGAACCAGGTGTGCGAGTATCAACCTGGGAATCAGGTCAGATGACATCAGCCAGGTGCAGAGAGAGAAGCGAGAGAACAACTGCAGCCTGCCTTTAGACAAAAAGAGAAGGAGCGAATTCCTATTATCCCTTCAGCGCATTGTTCAGAGGAGAAAAGCAAACGTCCACAGTTCCAGCGGCCTCTCTCAATACTGAACGCGAGATGGGGAAAGAGGAAGTTTAAAAAGCCAGCGCTGTGCCTAGACCTTTATTAGGCGCTGTGCAAGGGGAAGCTGATATCTGAAAGACACCTGCGATGCTGCACCTGCATTTCAGTGCCCTCTATGAGCCACAGAGCCCTTGTGTACTTGTAAAATAAAGAAATACATAAAACAGAGCAGCCAGCAGAATCGCTCTTCTAGTGAGGGTGCTGGGGGCAGTGGCACGGACAGCGACGCAAACAACGAATCACAAATTACATGCAGATGGGGCCTGTGCTTTTGTGGAGAGTTTATCACCTTCTCTTCTCCAGCACCCAGAGCCCCGGTCCCCTTTCAAGACGGGGCTGTGCCGAACCTGCAGCACCCCTAGCCTCTGCATCCATCAGACAAAAGGCTAAAACACTGTACGGGGGGGGGGGGGGGGGGGGGGGGGGTTCTATGGTGATCGAGAACAGGTGAATGAAACGCTGCCTCTCTAAGCGCAACAGGGACGCGCATCGTTTAGTACTGCCTTAAGCACCGCTACACCGCTACACCGCCACGCCCATGCACAATGGCCTCCGCTAACAGTCGCCAGCACTTTCAGACCGAGGGCTCGTACCAACTCCTCCACAGGGGGAGGCTCTCCGAGCAAAGGGAGAAAGAAAGGGGGGTGAGGAGGGAGGGATGGAGGGAGGGAGGGAGGGGAGGCAGGGAAAGGGAGGAGAGAGGAGAGGAGGCAGGTGTGGAGTGTGGAGGGGAGTTGTCAGGGGAAACGGCGTGTGTAATTTCTCTCTGTGCTGGTTGTGAGGAAAAGCAATGCTTCTCACAGAGCTGCACGCTGGACCTCCCTCTCAACAGCGCTACAGTAACCAGTGCGTGCGTGTGTGTACGAATGTGTGTGTGCGTGCGTGTGTATGTATGTACGTGTGTGTGTGTGTGTACGTGTGTGGGTGAGTGAGTGGGTGTGTACATGTACGCGTGTGTGCCTGTGTGTGTGCATGCATGTATGCGTGCTTGTGTGTGTATATGTGTGCATGTATGCATGTGTGTGTATATGTGTGCATGTATGTGTGTGCGTGTGTGTGTGTGTGTATATGTGTGCATGCATGCGTGTGCGTGTGTGGGTGTGTATATGTGTGCATGCATGCATGTGCGTGTGTGTAAGGTAAAGTCCAGGCGGGTGAGGGATTCTGGCATGGCACAGAGGGCATCTGTCCTCGTGTGATCCTGGGCATCCTGCAGCATCATGGGAGAGGGACACTGGGGAAATTACAAACACACCACTGCCACACCCCCTGGACAGCGCCCCCAGGCTCTGAGACACTGTTACTAGTCTATACCTCCTCACACAGAGGAGGGAGGGGGGAGGGAGGGTACAAAAGCACAGAGAAAGGAAATGAGCAAAGATTTAAAGAGAGACAGAGGGATGAAGAAACCACCACATCTACAGAAGGAATGCAGTACAGTGACTAAGCTCTAGATCAGATTCTGCCCTCTCTCTCTCTCCCTCTTCTGTTTTTCTTGTCCTTCTCCTCCCTCCTCCTTCCCTCGAGCAGTTTCTCCCTCTTCTGCGGTCAGGTCTGTCTGTGGCTGTGGGATCAGCTGCTATTCAGCCACAGCCCCTCATCTGCCTGAATCCACAACTCAAGGAGGGGCGAAGGAGGGGAGAATGAGAGAGGGAGAGAGAGAGAGACAGAGGGAGAGTGTAAGAGAGCAAGAGAGAAAGAGAGCGAGCAAGAGAGAGAGAGGGAAAGAGAAAGAGAGAAAAAGAGAGTGAGAGAGAGGGAGGGAAAGTGAGAGGGAGAGGAACAGAGAGAGGGTGAAAGAGAGAGCCAGAGAGAGAGCCAGAGGACTAACACTGCTCTCCCTGTTTCCAGGTCCCAGTTACACACACTGTGAGGAATTCATCTTGCAGTCAGCGCAGAGCAGGCGAGCGCATGAGTGAGCGTGGCCATCCAGCACCCGTGTCCTCTATAACTCAATTACACTGACAGCGTGTGCCGCTTGCGTTCCCTCGTCTGCAGCGTAATTACAGCCCCATACGTCTGCCTACCCCGTTTCAAGCAGAGGGAGTTTGAGTGCAAGCAGGGGGGATGGGGTGAGCTTTCCTGGGACACAAGGGGCAAGGAAGGAGGGCACATGCAAACAGGAAGTTCATCTACCTCCAGGACGTTATAAGCATAGACCTACTCAAATATTAGAATACACACTCAGATATGTGCACACCTATGTACACAAAAATACATGCATGAACGCTTGCATACACCCACACACATTTTTACAGCAGTCCAGTCCTCATTACTGCCTGCTCGAGGACCTATAAACTTCTTGTAATGAGAATTAGAGGGAAAATATATGTAGAGTGGAAAAAATAGGCAGTGAATGTTGGTATGCTGGCAGCAGGGCCGCTGATGCACAACTAAGAGGGTGCAGTGGGTTAGAGGTATGAGCGTGCCAAGTGCACACACACGCTGGACACTAACATGGACACGTACACGCCCACACACAGCTCTCTGACACATAAGAACTAATACACAAGTGTAGAGACAGACAATCACTGCCTGCACAAGCCCACACAGACATATGTGGAGAGATACACACATATACATACTCTCTCTCTCTCTCTCTCTCTCTCTCTCTCTCTCACACACACACACACACACACACACACACACATACATACACACACACACACACACACACAGCTCAGTTTGTAATTACTGGCAGGTGGATCAACAGCAATTACATCCCCAAATGACTTTGCTCCAGGGCAGGCTGGGCAGCACCATCAAACAGCCATAATGAAAGCGTGGGAGAGCCAAACCACAGACGCTACAACCAAATGAGTTTCCTCACAGCAACCAGAGTTACCAGCAGCCTCATCCCCCCCATATCACCACCATCCTCATCCTCGTACCCCACATCACAATGCTCATCTTCATCACCACCACACACAGCAATCAGAGTTATCATCAGCCTCATCCTCGTACCCCATATCATCACCATGCTCATCTTCATCATCATCATTGCATGCTGGGATAAGCTCTAGCACCCCCCGCGACCCTGACCAGGATAAGTGGGTAGAGATAATGGATGAATCGACGGATGTTACGGCACTTATTGCTCATAGGTAATGTAATCATTTAATTCTAATTAGTAATGGAACACCATTATTACAGTTTGCCTATGGGCACTTTCACCCTCTTATAATCATACAATACCTCACAGCAGTAACCTAACCCTAAGTGCAGCTCCCATCTCAGTGCTCTAATACAGACTGAAACTGTGAGCTGAGCTCAGTGCTCTAATACAGACAGAAACTGTGAGCTGGGCTCAGTGCTCTAACACAGACTGAAACTGTGAGCTGGGCTCAGTGCTCTAATACAGACTGAAACTGTGAGCTGGGCTCAGTGCTTACACAGACTGAAACTGTGAGCTGGGCTCAGTGCTCTAACACAGACTGAAACTATGAGCTGGGCTCAGTGCTCTAATACAGACTGAAACTGTGAGCTGGGCTCAGTGCTCTAATACACACTGAAACTGTGAGCTGGGCTCAGTGCTCTAACACAGACTGAAACTGTGAGCTGGGCTCAGTGCTCTAATACACACTGAAACTGTGAGCTGGGCTCAGTGCTCTAATACACACTGAAACTGTGAGCTGGGCTCAGTGCTCTAATACACACTGAAACTGTGAGCTGGGCTCAGTGCTCTAATACAGACTGAAACTGTGAGCTGGGCTCAGTGCTCTAATACACACTGAAACAGTGAGCTGGGCTCAGTGCTCTAATACAGACTGAAACTGTGACCTCTTGTTTCTTTGAGCTAACCATCACTTAGTTCCTGACATTTTTGTTGTTTAATGATAATAATATTTACATACTTGTTGGTAGCACTGAGAGATTCAAAGAGAAAGCCCTTCATTTGAATGAAAAGTTGGAAATAGGATGTCACTCCCAAGCTAACTTGCTCAACCTGAGCAAATTAAAACAAAAATCGCTCCTAGGGTTTTAAAATTTTTTATTGGCCTGTGTCGTGCCAAACCATTACTTGTAGCATGTAGTTGTCAGGACAAAATTCCATTATTTGTGTGTTCAATAGCTTATCACTATTTAAATTGTACCAGCAATAATACAAAATTATCATATTGCTGAACCCTAATAAACACACACACACGCACACAAACCCACTTTTGTCTGTTCTCCAGCCCAAAAGGCCAGATGCTGTGGAAAGCATATATTCATCACAGGAGCAGCTCCACAACCCAAAGAGCCTGAATGGTGCTGCGGACTGCACCATCCACCACACCGGAGAGCTACCGTAACCCTGCCGCCATCTCTTAAAATAATAGCATCTCTACATGAAAACACCCTCTGGCAGCAGCGTCATAATGCAAAGCACCAGCGACGGCCTTCATCTCTGGCTCTGCCGCTCTCTAGCCTGTTAGCGTCCGCTAAACACAGCAGAGGGGTCTGTCCGCCTGTTAGCGTCTGCTAAACACAGCAGAGGGGTCTGTCTGCCTGTTAGCGTCCGCTAAACACAGCAGAGGGGTCTGTCTGCCTGTTAGCGTCCGCTAAACACAGCAGAGGGGTCTGTCTGCCTGTTAGCGTCCGCTAAACACAGCAGAGGGGTCTGTCTGCCTGTTAGCGTCCGCTAAAGACAGCAGAGGGATCTGTCTGCCTGTTAGCGTCCGCTAAACACAGCAGAGGGGTCTGCCTGTTAGCATCCGCTAAACACAGCAGAGGGGTCTGTCTGTCTGTAGCACCTGCTAACCAAGTTAGCTTGGACGTTAGCCGCAGCAGGGCCCCTCCCGGCGGAGCTGAAGAGGCGCTCCGGGCCCAGATGGCGCATGTTCTGGCGCGGCCGGCTTGCTGAGGCCCGGAGCCCGACGCCAGCTGCCCGCCTGGCCACGCCCACCCGAAGGGGCGGGCACTGAAATATCGCCATCTTGCCCTTCAACATTCAGCTCCTGGCACCTCCATTTTTGTCTCTGAAGTCCCTGAGAACAGACGCCCTGTCGCCTGTAACAGCAGCTCTATGCATTCATGGATTCTGCATGTTATTTTAAATGCGTGACTTCCTAAAGGTGATTCACTCTTTCATGCAAAGCTAATTTACATGCAATAAAGGCAATAAACACAAAGTACTGTCTGAAGTACTGCCTCGCTATTAGTCTCAAAATGTCTCGGCGCTTCCCACCCCAGTTTCTGCCCCAAAGGACTCTCGGTCCGTCTGTCTTTCTGTCAGCCTGTCCCTGCTTCACCGCATTTCTGTCCCGCGGTGCATAGCGACGCTCACATCATGACAGTTTCCAAAAAGCTTCTTATTTTGGCGGGACGAGTCAGAGCGGGCTTTGCACAGGCATTTGCATACAGGTCGAGCCGGCTCAGCCTCTGACTCCGGCTCCAGCGCTCCCTCCCTCCCCCCCGAGCCCCAAAGTGGCTTTCCCAAACAGTCGTGCTCCCCCCACACGCAGTGAGCCCCTCTGTGCCCGCCCCATTAAAACCTGCTCAACTTTCCAAGCAGTGAGAAGGAGGGGGGGAGGGGCAGGGGGGGAAGGGGCGGCACACAAAACTGCACCGACCCACGAAAAGTCACAAAGGCACGCAGGGGCTCAATTAAGGCTTTGTCCCCTCCGTTAATTAGTCACCCTGGCAATGCTCCCGCAAGCATTCCGCTGGCAAGAGCATAGGAAGTGGTTTAGGGGCCCTCCTCCGCTGCCCCCACCCCTAGCAAAAAAAAGACATCCAGAAATAAAATGAAAGGTAGGAATTGTTTTCAGAGCTCTGGGGAGTGAGGGAGATGGAGGGCTGGAGGGGAGGAGGTGAGGGAGCGCAGGTATGCGGGAGATAAAAATAGGGAGAGAGGGGTGAAAATAAAGCAAAAGGGGCTGAATGGGGAGCTGTGTCCTCCCCGAATCTCTGCTGAATGAGTGATAAATAAGGGGGCGGAGCCTGGCATGAGACCGCCCACTTCACACTGCGCCTCAATGGGAGGCAACACCCAGGCAACATGTACACACACACACACACACACACATACAGTTACCCACACAAACACGCACATGCGCATGCACACACACTGGTAGCTACACAAACACGCACAGATGCACAGGCACGCACACACACATGCATGCATACAAACACACATACAGGTGCCCACACAAACACGCACATGTACGCACACACAGGTACAGATACCCACGCAAACACGCACATATGCACAGGCATGCACGCACACATACATACAAACACACATACAGGCGCCCACTAAACACGCACATGTACGCACACACAGGTACAGATACCCACGCAAACACGCACATATGCACAGGCATGCACGCACACATACATACAAACACACATACAGGCGCCCACTAAACACGCACATGTACGCACACACAGGTACAGATACCCACACAAACACGCACATATGCACAGGCATGCACGCACACATACATACAAACACACATACAGGCGCCCACTAAACACGCACATGTACGCACACACAGGTACAGATACCCACACAAACACGCACATATGCACAGGCATGCACGCACACATACATACAAACACACATACAGGCGCCCACTAAACACGCACATGTACGCACACACAGGTACAGATACCCACACAAACACGCACATATGCACAGGCATGCACGCACACATACATACAAACACAAATACACACACACGAAGGAACAAGGAACAATAAGTTGTTGGCAAACTCAAGTCCTTGGTCCCGGCCGCAGGATTAAAAACCCTAAGCAGCCTGCAGATTTTGGCCAGGTTCCCAGCCGAGTTTGTGCGTTAAGCAGGATAATGTACACCCCTGTCCTCCTAATCACAGACCCCCCCCCCCCCTCCCCCCAAGCCCTCCCCCTTGTTCCACTTCTCTCAGCGAGCTCATCAAAGGAGTCTTTTGTGAGGTGAGGGGTCAAACAAATTTAAGAGCGCGGGACGTGCACTGGCTCTTCCTTGCCCGCGGGTGCTCTGGATTTTTTAGGGGTCAGCTTGTGCGCCTGTCTCTCGCGTGTGTGCAGGACCGTGCTCAGGCTGCTGCCTTCACACCCCACTAGCCCTGCTCTGAAGGGTGTTCAGACTCACACTGCCCCATCCTCTAAACTCACTCTGGCTCACACAATATACAGCTTCACGCCACTTCACTTTGCCCATAGTCCACAGCAGTGGTCTCCAACCCAGGTCCTAGAGAGCTACAGGGTCTGCTGGTTTTTGTTTTCACCTTAAAATCAGCACCCAGTTGAGACCCAAGACACCAGGTGAGTTGAGTTCACTGTAATCAACTGCTCTAATTGATCAGTCTAATTGATTAGTCACTATGAAAACCAGCAGACCCTGTAGTTCTCCAGGACCAGGGTTGGAGACCACTGGTCTTCAGCCCCACACTGCTTTACTCTGTTCACACTACACACAGCTTAACTCCGTCAAACACTACAGACTGCAAATGCTGTACAAAATAGCTAAATTGCACCCATTTGAAAAGTAGGTTTTTCGGAATATAAGTTCTAGAACTCCATTGTTTTCAAATACCAGTAGTGATTATTACATCAGCATTAGAACAGTCATTCTAATCACATTTGTGATGTCACACCTTAAACTATGTACAGAAGCTGGTTAGGTCCATGTAAGGGTTAAGCACTATGACTGCAAAAAAAAGTGCAGGTTCACTCTGCTCACCAATTCTGTGTCTATACAGAAAAAAAAAATCAGAACAAAAATAAAAAAGCTTAAGGTTGAAAATTGTATGAGCTGGGCCATGATCTGAGTTAACGTAAATGAAACATTTAAGAGTTTTCTTCTAAATAAAAAAAGTATAAAAAGCTCAAGCTTTTTTAAACAAAGCATGTTAGCAACCAAAATGAGTTTTGTTTTAGAACACTGTTGAAAGCAAACAGTTTAGTGCCAATTCAGGATTCGGGCCACACCCTATTCTTTCACATGAGCACAGACATAAACGTAGCGCACATCGCTAACAGTGAGGGCCCCTCGGCTTTTTACAAGTACTAAGTAACCCACAAGCATCGTGTTACATGAACCAGCCCAGCCTGCATTCTGTCTGGACCGCCACACAGACATCCCAGGATTCCACACTCTAGACTAGGGCATGATCTGGGGTCTCTCTCCCTCACACACACACACACACGCACGCACGCATGCGCACGCACGCGCACAAACACACACACACGCACACGCACGCACACACACACACACGCACGCACACACACACGCACGCACACACGCACGCACGCACACACACAGCAGAAAGCACTAAGCCATCGGCCGTTCTCCAATAACAGGGTAAGAGAGAAGGCAGCTTCAAGCGTGTGTACCGCTTTAAATGTTGCCCTTCATTAAGTCCAGCTCCCTCTCCAAACCCCACACAGCCTCCCAGAAGAACAGCCTTGCTGACGAGGCGCCAGGAGGAGCAGCATTTGAACAGGCCTCTTCCTCCTCCCCGGGACCCAGCGCAGCGGCGCTGCTGTGTGCGGGCAGCAGCGGTGATAAAACTTGTTTTTATGGCTCATATTTACACTTAATTGCGCGTTACCGGGGTGCGTGCCCTGCGGAAGTGAGCCGGGCCCAGCAGCAGCGTTGAGCAACGAGCGGGGAGGGTGTGCAACGGGCCGACTGCACCAGCTCTGAGCCCACTCTCACTCTCCGGCGTGACCCGGCCCGAGAGCGGCTGGGTTTTGGGTGGGTCCCGTGACGGAGGGTGTGGCCCCGCGTGGACGGGCAGCGCGTCCCGCAGGCAGGGGGCCTGGGGGGCAAAATGCATTTAGTATTGGCCTCTGGGACAGTTAGGGGAGGAGTGATTGGCAAAGTGAAGGTGAGAGAGAGAAAGAATAGAGAGAATGTGTGTGTGCACCCGCGCGCGCGCGTGTGTGTGTGTGTGTGTGTGTGTGTGTGTTATGTGCCGTGAGGCACCCCGTTGGCCCAACAGCATTCCTGCAGGAACTCAGAAGAGAGAAATAACACTGCAAATGAGGTCATAAACACTGTATGAGTGAGTCTGTGTTTGCGTGTGTGTGTGCATGTGTATGTTTGTATGAGCGTGTGCCTGCGTGAATGCCCATGTACAAATCCATTTGGCTGAATCACTGGGTGAAATGGCACAGTGTCTCCAGGTTACTGTGGGAGAATGTTTATTTACGACACTGCCCAAACTGCTTCCTTGTCGGTGCAACCTTTGACCCCATCCACTCCCCCCCCCCCCCCAACTAGAGTGAGGTATTCACACTGCATCGCGCTGACAAGCCAAAACCAACAGATCAGCCTGACTGAACCTGGGACACACCCCAGAGAGAGAGAGAGGAAGAGAGATTATTCACAGGCCTTCACTGAACGCCAACACTTCATTTAAAACTTCTGCTTGAGCAAATGTAGGGAGGAGGAAGAAAGGGGAAAAGGGGGAGCAAAAGAAGAGGGGAAGATAAAGGGGGTTCTGTCACAGAAGAATGAAGAGGTGGGAAATGCTGGAGCCTGCAACAGCACTTTGGCTTCTTTCATCTATATCTCCCCTCATCCCTCTTTCTCTCGTTTACCTGTGCAATCTTAGCTTATCTCTCTCAATCTCCCCTTCTCTCTCAATCTTTCTCTCTCTCTCTCTCTCTCTCTCTCTCTCTCCCGTGCTCTTTTCACCCTCTCTCCTTCCCTCACTGCAGCAGGAACAGAAAAAAGAAAGAGAACGCCTCTTTCCTGTCTCTCCCTCATCCTTCTGAAGGTTCTGGAGCAGCCTGTCAGCAAGACACACCAGCGATGAGCTTAGAGCCCACCTTAATCCACAGCTACTGAGCATGGACAGAGCAGGTCACAGCGCTATTACTCACTCACTCACTCACGTACGCAAGCACGCACTACTTAGGGAAAAAAAGGCAAAAAAGCAGGGCTAAGCCAAACTGACAGACGGCTGAAACGCTCCTGCTGAGGGACGGGCATCGGTGGAATGAAGACAGGACAAGGTCATTTCCCGCAAAGAGAGAGACTCCATGCAGCTGGAGGTGACATAAAAAGCAGAGGGTTTAT